>JAKCPI010000170.1:0-42167 GCA_023213315.1 Euborellia annulipes
TAACTCATTTTAAAATTATCACTTGAACCAAGCCCTTAACTAATTAACTAATTAACCCTGAACTTTTTCTAAACAACCCTCAGAGTTTATTAGAAATTTTGTGAATGAGTTCTTTTTTAAAGTTTATAAATTATTTTTCTTTCTTACAATTTTTTCTTTTAAAGAAATAAATATTCAGGCTTTATAAAAAACATATTTCCCATATGGATTACATTTTCTTCCATATATTTTTCAATATACAATCAATTTTTCTTTGTTTTTTAGAAGTATACAAAAAGGACAATATTAAGTCCCACCCATGCATTTTACTTCAGGATTATTTCATTGTTTTTAAAAAAAATATATTTTTTTTTTAATGGAAACTTTCATGGTTCAAACCTAGAAAATTTCAAAAAGATTTTCATTTTCTTTTTAAAAACAAAGAAATAATCACAAGTAGAAACGCATGGATGGGACTTTAATATTGTCCATAACTGTACATTATTGAACACTTTAGAAAAAGACACCCCTATTTCATTTTAAATAAAGAAAATACTGGATGAGTAACAGGGTGAAGAAAAGAAAATACTCTTCAAAACAATATATAATCTTCCAATTATTATCTCTACTTTTGTTTCTTACTTACTATTATTCAATTAAATTGTATCATACAAGTTAAAAACATTACTCAAATCATCTATTGTCATATGTTTCATCACAATTTCTACAAGTCAAATATTTTTAAAACAAATCTAAAAAACAAAAATTTTCTTATAACGAATCAAATTCCATCTTTGAATTGAAATTAAAACCACCATCAATTAAGAGAAAGCTGTAAGGTCGTTTGAAATATCTCATTTAAAAGTAAAGTTATTGGGGCCAGTAAGACCTGGGACTCTATATATATATATTATATATATATATATAATAAACTGGTGTGTGGTTTTTGCGTAGGCGAAAAAGAAAATCTCAGTTTTTACTTGTATATTTTATAGTTATTATCGAACATAGAGAATTTATTTTCATATCTCAATTGAGTATTCACTTGTCTAGGATAAAAGCTATAGATATGGATGAGTAACTGGTGAAATTTATTGATTGGGGCATAAAAAAAAAAGAAAATTTGTTAAATAAAAATTATCATCACTTGACAATTCAAAAAACTGACTACCCTAATGAACTTTTTTTTACTTTCTCTTACCTCTATATATATATTAATATATATAGAGAGAGAAAGTATTCGATTCATGTCAAAAATTCGATGTCGAGATTTTGATGGATATACACGTTTTGAGGTCCCCTGAATTCAAAAAAGTGGTTTTCGTGACATGGCCTGTCTGTGTGTGTGTGTCTGTCTGTCTGTGTGTGTGTCTGTCTGTGAACAAAATATCTCAAGAACGAAAAGAGCTAGGAGGTTGAAATTTTATATTTAAGTTAGGCACCCCCTGGGACGTGACACGAAGCTTTTTGAACAAAATCGACCAAAGAGTACTAGTACTTTACTGATGCACTTTTTCAGTTTTTTTCGATTTTCTCTAAATTCGCTCCAACGATTTTTTTTTAAATTTAAAAATCAATTAAAAATCAATTATTTTTTAGATTCTCTTTAAAATGTATATTCTTATTTTGTCATTGAAATCTTCTGAAGACCACTTTACTCTTGTACTCCATAGAAAAGATAGGAGAAATGGTTGCCATGGTAACAAAATATAAATATTTTGCCATACTTATAAATTGTACATCTTGAAAATCGAATATACCTTACTGTCGGAATCTAAATACATGTCGACACAAAAAATCTGGTGTGACAAGCACAGAACACAACTTTCGATTACCGAAGGTAAGAGAAAGTTGTGTGCTGTGCGCCAGTCACACCAGATTTTTTCCACTCTAATGTTTAATTTTTTATGATATATTATTAATAACTCATTTATTCTATTGTAAAATTTTTACTTTTATTTTTAAAAAAATCTTGTTTTTTTAGGTTCAATTGCCACCCGATTTCACATCTCTAAATACCCGACCCTTAAAGTAATTCGAAATGGACAGCCAACAAAAAGAGAATATCGTGGACAACGATCAACAGAAGCATTCTATTCTTATATTAAAAAACAATTAGAAGACCCAATTAGAGAATTCACTGAATTAAAGCAATTAGAAAATTTAGATGTAAGTATAACAAAGGAAGGAAATATTACAATTTTTTATTTTAACGATTTTTTTTTCTTTTTAGGATAAGAAACGAACTGTGATTGGTTACTTTGACCGAAAAGATGTACCTGAATATAATATATTCAGAAGGGTAGCTACAAATATGAAAGAAGATTGCCAATTTCATGTTGGATTTGGGTGAGTGAAGCAATCTCGCAGGAATTAAAATTTTATTAGGTCTTGGTATTGGTATTGGTATTGGTAAATTTGGACCTGATGCACTTTGAACTGCGACTATTAGTTGATCTTTGTTGTCCAATATTTGTCCTTAGAATACAGTGCGTTAAGGTAATTTAGTTCCACTTGGTTTTTTGATTGTAACTTCCATATTACTGTACCGATCGGGATGAATTTTTTTTTTGTGGATACAGAATATGCTTTGACGTTTATTAACAAAACCTCCCGTCAATATGTCTCATTTTAAAAAAGTTATAGTAAAAAACTTGAAAATTTACAGTTTAAAAGTGTTAAGATGATGAAAGATTTTCACAGACTCTAAATTAAATTAATCAAATTTTTTCTCACTACCTAATTTAGATATTAATAAAATAAATGAAGAACTTGGGTTATCTTTATTTTATTTTTTATATTATCTTTAAAGATGCTAGATAAAATAATATATCTGCATTGATTTCACAAATTAGACAAAGTAATCTAATAGTAATTAATTCTTGTGAGGGTGAAGTCATAAAAGATTAAAACATGAAAGAAAAGAAAAAGATGAGAAAAAAGAAAAGATAAAAACTAGAATAAAGACCTTGTCTCTAATCTACTACCATAAATCTTTTATTCAAATCTAAATAATGACATTTTTTTTATCTTAAGTCATATGACTGATATATTGACAAATGATTGCATATTCTTATAGAATTTATATCATAACACTTCAGAATTCCTTATTGAACGTAGGGGATTATTATATTACAAGCCGCCCTTCTGTATCTTTAGAAGTTGCTAAGATCATGATTTTTAAATTCGACTGAAAAAAACAAATTAGACGTTATGTGGTTGTTTAATTACTATCCGTTTCACAATCTAATTTAAATTTATGAAAAATCTGGTGTGACTGATCGCACAGCACACAACTTTCTCTTACCTTCGGTAATTGAAAAATGTATTCTGTGCTTGTCACACCAGATTTTTTGTGCCGACATAAACAGTATATAGTTTCCGCCGATATATTAAAATTCAAGATGTAAAAATGTATAAGATTAAATAATTAATAATTGCTGAACGTATAAGATGGTCGCTTCAAAGCGTTTTAAATGTAAAGGCCATACGTGGTGAAGGAGAGGTGAAATCCACTGAAGGAGTGCCGATAGGTCTCCGAAATATGTGGAAATATCACCTTGAAAACTAATAAAAAATTTACTGAAAATTTGGCGTTTTTCTTTTCGTAAAAAAAAAAAAAGAAAAATCTGGTGTGACTGGCGCACAGCACACAACTTTCTCTTACCTTCGGTAATCGAAAGTTGTGTTCTGTGCTTGTCACACCAGATTTTTTGTGTCGACATGTATTTAGTTCCCGGCAGTAGGGAATATTTGAATTCAGATGTAACATTTATAAGTATGGGAAAATATTTATATTTTGTTACCATGGCAATCATTTCTCCTATCTTTCCTATGATGCACAAGAGTAAAGTGTGCTTCAAACAATTTTGAGGGCAAAACGAGAATATACATTTGAAAGAGCATCTAAAAAATAATTGATTTTTGAATTTTAAAAAAAATCGTTGGAGCGAATTTTGAGAAAATCGAAAAAAACTGAAAAAGTGCATCAGTAAAGTACTAGTACTCTTTGGTCGATTTTGATTAAAAGCTTATTTTTCCGGTCCCGGGGGGTGTTTAACTTAAATATAAAATTTCAGCCTCATAGCTCAATTCCTTCATGCTTAAAATTGAACACAGACACACACACACACACACACCCACAGACAGACCATGTCGCGAAAACCACTTTTTTGTATTCAGCGGACCTCAAAACGTGAAGATCCATCAAAATCTTGACATCGAATTTTTGACATGAATCCAATACTTTCTCTCTATATATATATTACATATATACATAGGTAAGAGAAAGTAAAAATGTATAAGAATGGGAAAATATTTATATTTTGTTTCCATGGCAACCAATTCTATGAAGTACAAGAGAGTAAAGTGGTCTTCAAAAGATTTCAATGGCAAAATGAGAATATAAATTTTAAAGAGCATCTAAAAAATAATTGATTTTTGAATTTTAATAAAAATCGTTGGAGCGAATTTTAAGAAAATCAAAAAAAATGAAAAAGTGCATCAGTACTAGTAAACTTCGGCCGATTTTGCTTCGTGTCACGTCCCAGGGGAGTACCTAACTTAAATATAAAATTTCAACCTCCTAGCTCTTTTCGTTCTTGAGATATTTTGTTCACAGGCAGACACACACACACACACACACAGAAAGACAGACTATGTCGCGAAAACCAATTTTTTGGATTCAGGGGACCTCAAAACTTGTATATCCATTAAATCTCGACATCGAATTTTTGACATGAATCCACTACTTTCTCTCTCTATATATTAACATATATAGAGGTAAGAGAAAGTAAAAATGTGAAATAGCTGAACTGTGATTACTTAAATTTATTATTAATTTATCATATGCATATAAATTTCTACATATTCTTGGTCAACAATATTATTACATGTATTATTATATTAAATGTACATTTCAGAAAATTTATAAAATACTTATTGTACTTTAATCTTAATGGCTTAAAGAGAGGACAAAAAGTCCTCAGAGCTAAAATAAAATCGTATTCTATTCTTTTCTAAATATATAGAGAGAAAGTAATGTGATCATGTCAAAAATTTGTCGAGATTTTTATTTTTTTTTTTTAATATTCATTACATTTGGCATAAATGCTTAGGTTTATTTCAAGCATATCGCACTTTTTGAAAATAATGTTGCTGCTGAATTATTATTAATTTTTAAAATTTGTTTACAGGGCGGTCGTAGAACAAATGCACCCTCCTGGACAGCCCATTGTTGCTTTCCGGCCTGATAAAGCGCGATCGAACGAACTCGACGAGACATTCACTGGCAATATGCGTGTATTTGACGAACTTAACGTGTGGATTTCTGAGAAGTGTGTACCACTGGTTCGTGAGATCACCTTCGAAAATGCTGAAGAACTTACAGAAGAGGGCTTGCCGTTTCTTATTCTATTTCATCATCCTGATGATAATGAAAGTGTCAAACAATTCAATGACGTTGTTCTTAGTGAATTGTTATCGGAAAAACGTAAGAAATATTTAAGATAAATGAATGCGATATTTATTGCTTTGACTGGGTTGGTCGTGATATCCCGGTTTCGGATGCTCCATCAAGCTCAGTCAAAGCACACTTTTTACGTAGAAGTTGAAAAGTGGCTGTGATATTTAATATAAAAATGGGAGAAGAGGAGTCAACCAACTAAGGAGCTTTTGTTTAATAAAACTCTCAATCAGGTCCATTATCTAAAAACAGACGTTAAAATTTAACATCAACAAATGGGTGTTAAAAAGTAAAATAATAACATCAGCGTTAAAAATTATATTCTCTAATCCAAGTTATAACAGCGACGTTAACATTTTATTTTTTAGCACCAGGTGTTAACGATTCATATGAAGATAGCTATCAATCTAGTAGGCCTATCTGACACACCAGCATTAAAAAATCTGGTGTGACTGGTCGCCAGCTGAATAAAACAGATCTAACGGATAAAAAATATAATAAGTTTCATCACAAATAAGTAATAAATAATAAAAGGAAACGCTTATATAAGAAATTAATTATGAAAGAAGGAAAATGAAATAATAGATTAAAAAGCTTGTAAATTATTTTATTAGAATATCTATAATATTAAGCAATGAAATTTCACTCTAAAACTCTCCATTACCTAAATCTTCGATGGTGTCTGCGTTAAAACCTGTAAAATATATAAAAGATATTTTTCGTTCTCATTGTCTCAAAATAATTCGGCAAAGTACGAAAATCTTTTTGAGAAAATCGAAAAATAAAATGAAAAAGTAGACTACATTAAAGCTAATTGAGATTTAATAAGTAAACTTTGGTCCATTTTTCTCAAAAGCTTAGTTTTGCGTATCGGGAGAGAAAATAATTTTTGAGATCTATACGCATATTTAGATATTAATATTCATTGTGTACTTCCATTCGAATTTAACAATTTTTACTTCTCTTGCCTATATAAATATATATATATATATATATTAGGGTGTCCGTTATTTCCCAAATTGCGTTTCATGCTGCAAACGCCCTCTAAATTCTTAGGTTTTGACCTAAAAAAAAATATCAGACCCATATCAACCCTTAATATGAATATTAAACCGTGCCTAAATCATAATCCATTTCCCATTGAATTAGCATGGGATTTTTGCTCTTTTTGTAGTTTATTTTATTCCACTGAAACAAATATACCTAAAAATACCCTCTGAACATATTTTGTAGGAAATTTAACTCTCTACAAAAAAGGTCTGATTACTTTGTTCAATAAATTCAACCACTTAAAAGTTATTCAAAGATTAAGTTGTATTCATTAAAACTATCGTTTTTTTAATTTCCATCATAATTCTCATTTATATCTCAATTGAACTCATACAGATGGATAAGAAAATAAAAATTACAAGAATTAGATAAAAAATAAAGTATATCTTTTCTCCTAAATTATAGGATCAAGATTTTTATCGTAATTTTTCTATTTTTACAATTTTTTTGTCAAACATTCTTTAGTTGCAGGAGGATATTTGACTCTGCTGAATACAGAGCCAAATATCCTTCTACTAAGACAACTAAAGAATGTTTTACAAAAAAAGTGTAAAAATAGAAAAAGTACGATAAAAATCTTGATACTCTTTGGGAAATGGATTATGATTTAGGCAATAATTAAGGGTTGATATAGGTCTGATATTTTTTTATGGGTCAAAACCTAAAAATTTAGAGGGCGTTTGCAGCATGAAACGCAATTTGGGAAATAACGGACACCCTAATATATGTATATAGAAAAATATTGAATCCATGTCAAAAATTCGATGTCGAGATTTTGATGCCACGTTTTGACGACGTGATGACACGTTTTGAGGTCCCCTGAATCCAAAAAAGTGGTTTTCGCGACATGGTCTTTCTGTGTGTGTGTGTCTGTGAACAAAATATCTCAAGAACGAAAAGAGCTAGGAGGTTGAAATTTTATATTTAAGTTAGGTGCTCCCCTGGGATGTAACACGAAGCAAAATCGGCCGAAGTTTACTAACTGATGCACTTTTTCAGTTTTTTTTTATTTTCTCAGAATTCACTATACTGACGATTTTGATTAAAATTCAAAAATCAATTATTTTTACTTTCTCTTACCTCTATATATGTTAATATATAGAGAAAGAATGGGATTCATGTCAAAAATTCGATGTCGAGATTTTGATGGATATACCCGTTTTGAGGATATAGATTTCGAAAATTACTATATAAACTTATGACAAAATAGATAATTTTACAAATGCTTTTATGTTGATATATATTTTTTATTTTCTAATTTTCAGAAAACGTCAATTTCCTCACTGCCGATGGCGTACGTTTCGCTCATCCTCTTCATCATCTCGGCAAATCACAAAGTGACCTACCATTGATAGCCATTGACAGTTTCCGGCATATGTATCTTTTCCCTGATGTGAAACAAATGGCCGTTCCTGGTAAATTAAAATCTTTTCTACAAGATCTCTATTCGGGAAAACTTCACCGGGAATTCCATTACGGGCCCGATCAGCCTACAAGCAGTGAGCCCTTGCTGATCGATGGAAACAACAAAAAACCCACTCAGCCTCCTGAAAGCACCTTTAAGAAACTAGCCCCGTCCAAAAATAGGTACACACTTCTCCGTGACCGAGATGAACTTTAAATCGACATACACAAATAAAAAATAATAAAAAAAAAAAAAAAAAAAGGAAATCCAACTCAACACTTCCATCGGATCTTAATTATTATTAATCTTATAATATATTTTTATATTATATGTCATATCCATCATCCTCCTATCTTCTTTCTTCTCTTAAGTAGTATAACTCGTTGAAAAATCACTCAATTATTTCATTTGTATCTTTATATAAGAATTTTAGAAAAGTGATTTTTAGCGTGTTTTACTAAAAATGTGAATGTAGTGTATGTGATATGATTGATAACCAATCCCTTTTTAGATGTCCTATTATTAAACTCTCTATCTCTATCTCTAACTCAGTACCATTGTTGAAACTTTTCTAAATTAGAGTTGGATACAATTAATAGAATACACTTTTTTCCGCTTACCAAATTTGTTCTTTTATCTCTTTTTTATTTCTTAATAGTTAAAAGTAACCAAATTAATAACTTCTATTATATTATATATTTAAAAAAAAAATTCTTAATTTATATTCATTCAACATCACATCATTAGCTCACACTAAATTTGTTAAGTATAAAGATTTATATAAAAAAAAAGTATTATTAATTTTTTCCCAAAAATTGTGATAATTTTTTGATATTTTTTAAATATCTTTTGCCCCCAGAAAAGTCAATGCTTATCTTAAACACCATAAAACGAAAAATAAAAAAGAATCAATTGGTAATAAACAAAATTTCGCATTTTAGTCAATAGGTAGCATTTAAAAAAAATATTTATATTAAATATATGAAATTGTTTGATCTAATCTTTAAAGAAAAAAAACCAAAAAAATTGTAAATATTGATTTCATAGAATTTTATTATATTATTATTAATTGCTATGAAATATAATTCAAATGAAATTTTATTATATATTTTATTTTATTTATGAATAATAATAATCTATATCCTCTGGTTCCCAAATTTTTTGGTTCGAGGATCCTAATACAGGGTGCCTGGAAATAACAGGTACCTAGAAAAGGAGATGGATTCTACATGAAAAAATAAGACTTTTTTTCCTATAAACTTAATATGCCCAGACGCTTCGTTTTCAAGATACAGGGGGTCAAAGTTAAATTTTTTTGTTTTTTGCTAATATCTCGAGAACCGTTTGAGATACAATGTTTACACTTTACACATAAAACAACTGGAATAATGAACATAAATCGTGTACAGAAGCTAAACATTGTATCTCAAACGGTTCTGGAGATATTAGCAAAAAACAAAAAAAAAATTCAACTTTGACCCCCTGTATCTTGAAAACGAAGCGTCTGGGCATATTAAGTTTATAGAGAAAAAAAGTCTTATTTTTTCATGTAGAATCCATCTCCTTTTCTAGGTACCTGTTATTTCCGGGCACCCTGTATATTAAGAGATCAAAATTTTTCCCGTCCTAAGACAAATGGTTTATATGTCAAATATTGGAATTTAATTAAATTATTATCAAATTATAGATAAATAAATAACGCAAGGTTAAGTTTCAAAAGGATTTGATTTTTTTTATTTTAGCTTATGCGCATTTCGACGTTAAAACGTCATCTTCAGAGCTATGACACCAACGATCAAGAGTATTAACCTCAAAATGCGCATAAGCTAAAATAAAATCCTTTTTAAACTTAACCTTGTGTTATTTATATATCTACAATTAGATGATAATTTAATTAAATTTAAGAATGTTTCAACTAGTGCCAAAGGAGAGTTCTTTAGATTATATTAAATATTGGTAAATTTTAAAAGTCTTGTAATCGAGCTGCGCCTCTGTTTGGGAATCACTGGTCTACAAAATTTCTCCTTCGTTTTTCCTTTTGCTTTCTTTAGATGTACATATATGATCCCCTTCCAGTACTCTTTAGTATTATAACTTGGTATTTATCTATACTAGAAAATAGTCTTTTATTTCCTTTTTAAATATCTTCAATTATGTATTAAGATAATTTCTTGTTGTCAAATTTTTATATAAAGCTATTAATTGGAGGTTGTAAGAGGATTTATATGCAAAATTCTCAATTGGAAGATTACTCCTTAATGGATAGCAGGTTCTTCAAACTGGTCACACACAGTCATCGAATGAATAAAAACCTGAAAATGAAAAGTATTTATGTTTTTTATTGAAATATTACTTGAAGAACCTGCTATCCATTAAGGAGTAATCTTCCAATTGAGAATTTTATATAAAATAAAGGTTTCTCTAAAAATTAATTTTCAATTATGCCGTAGTTTTAAGGATGGGAGAATAATTAGACATAAAATTATAAAGTGGTGCAAATTTTTTTTTAATGTTTCTTTACAGATAAGTGATATTTTTCCAATGTATATTTATTTACATTTTTCTTTTCTAGTGAATTACTTCAAAAAGAACAAATTAATTCTTTATTTATTAAATCTGAAGCAGATTTGTAGCCCTCAATAAGTTTGTCTCCAAAACATAAATAACTTTCTCCAAAAGCCTTACAATATATATATTCCTATTTTAATTTAAAATTTTGTGGAAAAATTAATTAAATAAGCGGTATAGTGCTAGTTTATAAATCTTAAAAATTCTTTTTTTACTAAACAAGGGGATTTCAGGATGAAGAAGCAAAAGTTTTATTCAAATAAATACTTTCTTCATTTTCAATTTTTGCTTTTCCATCCAGAAATCCTTTTACTCAGTAAACTTCCAAAAGAATTTTTAGAATATAATTAAATTTTATTTAATTGAGAAGGTTGTTAATAATTAAACTCTGAGATAATTATCACGCCAATTTATTTGGATCAGCTCCTCCCGCTATAACTCAACGTTTCGGAGTTCTAACGACTCCTTCTTCAGGACCATTTAGGGTTAATAAACAAATTTGCATTTGTCTCGTATGGTCCTGAAGAAGGAATCGTTAAAACTCCGAAACGTTGAGTTATACCGGGAGGAGCTGATCCAAATAAATTGGCCTGATACTTATCCCAGAGTTTAATTATTAACAACCTTCTCAATCATATTCGCCAAGCTGTTGCCCACCTTCATCTGTAAATTTTATTTACAATTTTAATAATCCTTGATTCTGAATAGAGTGATTTTTTAATCTCTTCGGTTCTTGCCTCCAAGTACACACATATATAAAATAAATAATTATTTTTACACAACCAAAACAGCTTGGAATATTGCAGCAATATTGCAAATCTTGCATATATTGCAGCAGCAATATTCCAGCTAACTTGACAGAGATTGGGAATATTACTGCAATATTCCAAGGTGTTTGGGAAACAATGTAAAATCATCATCATTTCTTTTTAATTGAAAAGGAACACATTTTTGTTATTTTTAACAATGTTGGCTACATTTCTGCTTTCTATTTAGCTATTTACATCCTAATGTTAATTATTACACAAGTTGTTTAAAACAATTTAGTTATTATATGTTTTAATTAATAAAAAAAAAAAAACAATCTCAGAAGATATCAATGCAAAAGTATTTTGATATCTAAGAAAAATTGATATCCCCATTTTTCAAGCTAAACTAAACTCTTTTTCTCTACTAGCTAAATTTTGAAAAGGTCATGGAACAACCAAGGGCGGATCCAGAGGAGTTTCTCGGGGGAGGGGGTAATCTGGTGTGACTAGTCGCACAGCACACAATGTTTTCTTAAATTCTGTACTTGTTTACCAGAATATATATACAAATCAAATTTTTAAGTGTTAATTTTTAAAATTTTACATTAAAAATAAAATTTTTTTCCAAATAAAAAAGGAATTTTCTCAAATCTCCCTTGTATCCGCCCTTGGGAACAACAGGTAGTTCGATTTGTACATTAGATAAATTTTTCAAGCAGTAATTCTCAAATTTGAGATGATAGAATTATTTCAATGAGATTAGATATCATATACAGGATTTTAATCCAGCGGACCTGGGCAAAAAATTAAATTTTTTCTAAGTTATCACTTGTGTTTTGTTTCGTTAAACGAAGCAGTTGGGAACTTTTGTACAAAAGAATATCAAGAATTTTAATAATTAATTAATTAATTTTATTATTTACAGTTTAGATGCATAACTAAGATTAAAAAAGACAACCAAATCAAAGATTTAACCATATATTATGGGCTAAAACATTTACTCTCTTAAAAATGATTCCAAAAAACCTTATTTAAAAAAAATTATTCAGAATATTTGAATTCAGAAATTCTTTTATTTGTCCTGTTTAACCTTGTTTTACATTGATCTATTGGATATTTATTGCTATTTAATTCGTGATTGAAGGAGTCATGAGTAAAAAATAAAAACAATAGAAAACTCGGGCTCGTGGCTAATCGGATAAATTGCGGATTACGAATCTAGAGGTGCTATACACCACGGGTTCAAATCCCACTTGCCGTGAAAATTATCAAACAGTGCTAATGTTTATGTTAATCTCTGTTGAGAGATGAGAAAATAAAAAAAATAACAGTGATTGATTTTCTTTTCTTTCCTTTTGTGTAAATAACTATTCAACAATTGCAATTTTATGTGGTGATTGTTCTGGTGGAAGTTCTATTTTAATAAGAGACTATTGAAAACGGTGATATTTAATTCCCTTTCAAAAATAGGTATATAAAAATTAATTCTTTTTTGCTTTGACTCTCTCGCTCTTTCCTTAATAAATGATCTGACAAAATAAGATAGCCGCTGCAAGAAGAAGGCTGCTCGACCAGACAGAGGATGCTCCGTCGAAGTTACAACCACTCTCTTTGCAACAGAACAGACAGAAATACGAATCCTTGCTGCGATCACAGTCTAAACCCAGTCCAGTGTTCATTGAGTCAACGTCGAAACGACAAGGGCCCAAACCACACTCTCGTTTCACCTTCATTCCCGACTCTGAAAAAAGAAACAAATTATTTTTATACTCAGAAATTTTGTACATGAAGAATACAAACAGCTTTGATTAATAAAACCTTTCGTTAAATATCGAAATATCGATCTCGTTATTATTATTATTATTATTATTTGAAATTCCTATCGGGATCCCCGTTTATTTACCCGAGGTGCACGAAGACACACCAAAACCCCCCCTCTGGCCATCTACCGGCACCCCGTGAAGTTACATCATTTCCTATCTCTAACTCCTCCTCCTTCGTTCGTTTCTAGCTAGTGAACTAATCCTTATTTCTGGTTCCAACCGGCTCCTAATATCCAACCTCTTCTATGCTATGGAGGATGTCCTAGTTTGAGGAAGGACTCCCTCAGCACCGGCGTGTAGCCTGCTCCTTTCGAAGAATGCATCACTGAGAGGGAGCCTTCTTTACGTCCCTTCCACAGGACGGGATGTCACAGCAACTCCCTCTCCTCGTTGCCTGAGGGCTATTGTGGTAGGATCCAATATTCCAATCCAGTGCCTGCTAGAGGATGTGTTTACATTAAATAAATATTTTTATTTAATGAAAAAAATCCCCCCAAGCCCAAGATTTGAACGCGGATCTTCTTTTTAGAAGCCGACACCCTTGCCCACTACACCAGTGAGCCCCCCTATCTCGTTATAATTTTGCAAGCTTGAATCTTCGCCCTCCTACTATCAGTGGCGTCATTTGGGGGCGGGGGGGGGGGGCATTTCCACCCCCTCCCCCAGGGCTCTGATTTTTATAAAACTCTATATTATTCTAAATAAAATATTTCAAAATATATCTACGAGCATATAAACTATACCAAATTAAACAATTAATTAAATTAAATATCTTTTGGCCAAATTTGAGTACCTATATGTAAGTAAATTTTAATAAATAAAAAAAGTTTGCTCCCCCCCCCAGGAAAAAGTTGAATTGACGCCTCTGCCTACTATCTCCCTATAAATATACAGTAGTCTTGCTAATCCGGACTTCGATACTCCCTAATACAATAAATTAGAAAAAGTAAAATAAAATATTATATCAAATGTTTCGGGTATTCTGGCTTTTTCAGAATCCGGTATAGGGCCGGTCCCGTTTAGGTCGGATTAGCAAAACTACTGTTTTAACATAAAAATAAAAATATAATTTAGTGAATTATTTTAAAGAAATATCAAATATATTTTATGATAAGGACACCTTTATCCTTTGTGATATGAGTGACACAGATATCCTTGTTGCTGGGACAGGCCATCAATGCTTCTTGTCCGCAGGGCATCGTGTCGTCACGAATACATTGGTAGCAGGTTAGATTGGTCTCTACAACTCGAGCACCTCCACCTGAAAGCAAATGAAAAAAGATAGAAGATTGAATTTCCACAATGCAAAAATACATACACCTAAACTTTAATACACGGCTTCGCGAGGGGTGGAGGAATCGGCTTACTTGTCAGTGTTAAATATTCTGGTTTATTTCTTTTCGGATTCTTTGCCCCCCACCCTCTCTCTGATCAGGAATCCTTACTACATATCATCCAAAGAAGATAGCAGTCTCGTCTCACAGCCTGATGCTTGATGAGAGGGAGAAAGAAGGATTAAAAGAAATGGCAGCCCTAGCTGGAGAGCTCGAGTAACTCAAGTTTTCCATTCATATGACATTTTGATTAATATACTTTCTTTTTATTTTCTCTTACCTATATATATATATGTTAATATACATTTATATATAGAGAGAGAGAAAGTATTGGATTCATGTCAAAAATTCGATGTCGAGATTTTGATGGATCTTCACGTTTTGAGGTCCCCTGAAACCAAAAAAGTGGTTTTCGCGACATGGTCTGTCTATCGGCCTGTGTATGTCTGCCTGGGTTCAATTTAAAGCATGAAGGAATTGAGCTAGGAGGTTGAAATTTTATATTTAAGTTAGCTACCCACCGGAGGCGTGAAAATAAGCTTTTTATCAAAATTAGCCAAAAAGTACTAGTACTTTACTGATGTAGTTTTTTTTTTGATTTTCTCAAAATTCGCTCAAACGATTTTGATTAAAATTCAAAAATCAATTATTTTTTCGATGCTCTTTAAAATGTATATTCTCATTTTGACATTGAAATCTTCTGAAGCACACTTGCTCTTGTACTTCATAGGGGGGGGGGGCCCCTTTGGGTGGTTTGGTAAAAAAAAATAAAAACTTTTCCCCCATAATTGGGGTTTTTTCCCCAAAAAAATAAAATACCCCCATGGGGAAAAAGTGGTTTTTTTAAAAAACTGGTTTTGGGGGAGGAAAAAAAAAAAAAAAAATATCGGCGGAAATAATAAGTCGACACGAAAAATCTGGTGTGGAAGACAGAAAACAACTTTCGATTACCGAAGGTAAGAGAAAGTTGTGTGCTGTGCGACAGTCACACTAGATTTTTTCTGATGCTATTATTTATTTCTTCTCAAATGACAAATGCAACCCCATTCAATTGGCTAATTCGCTCCTTGCTCTATTTATCAAATGAATTAGGAGAAGGGAAGAAGGAAGATTGAAATTTGCAAAGTTAAAACGGGATCGATATCTCTCATTCCCATTCCATCCAATCAAGCGATTGTGCTTGATTAGCATAAACTAATTTACTATTCTATTATTTTAAGATTAAAATATCCTAACTTATCGACTAAAAATTAATTTATTCATATTATTGCAATGACGCAACCAGAGAGGGGGGAGGAAGGATCAAACTACTCCCCTTCCCCTCTCCAGAAGAAAAAGGTCTCTAGGCCTTCTGGTACGAGATTTTTTGAGTCATCATTTAGTTTTCGCCGATAAATTAGAATTTTTTTTAAATGAGTCTTCTTCCGTCCTCGCTTGATTATTCCCTCGGTGCGGGGTCGGCGGAAGATTTTTTAAATGAGTATATATACTCAAAGACCTTATAAGGTCTTTTTCGGCATCTGAGCCCATTTAGACCCCGTCCCTATTTATTTCAATTAAATGATTCATAATGACTTTTCGCCAGCTCTGAAGATGGTTCAAAAATGGAACCGAAACGTCAGCTGTGTGAATTGAATAAATAAAAAAGAAAAAACCTTAGCTGCATCTCTCATTTCTTCCCTCTAATCAATTATCAGTAGAGTATTTGTACTCTAGCCAATTTTGGACCCATTTTCGATTTCATTCAGAGGACCCTTCCATCAAAATCTCGACATCGAATTTTTGACAGAAATTCAATACTTTCTCTATATCATATCTAGTTAAGAGAAAGTAAAATGTCCGCTATTTTTGATTAATCATAAAATCTCCGAAGGATCTTGCTAAATGCAAACTGAAGTGTCCCTTAAAAAATATACCTCCCCCCCCCCCCTAGGAGCAAATCCTGGTTGCGCCAGACTAAGAGAAATAACTTTAATTTATTCGGCTTTAATAATTAAATAAGAGAAAGTAAAAAAAAAGTGGTTTTAAGATTTTAGCCTCTCCTCCCTTGCAAATGTTTGCTTTACCTATATAATGAATACAGTATTACGAGCAGTGACGTAACGTTTTTTAGCTGGGACCCCCCGCAACCTTCATTTCGGGCCCCATTATTAGATCTTACAAAAAATATTTTTAAAATACCGTATATCCCTGAACCCTGAGGGTCCCGGGCCCTTTCAAAGACAAATTTTCATTAAATATTTCCGTTTTTATCGGAGCCCTGAGGAGATACAGTTGTTTAGCCCGGCCCGGCCCGTGGGCCCCAAGGTCAGGAGCCCCCCCCCCGCATCACAGGGTTTGCGGGGGTGTACGTTACGCCAATGATTACGAGTAGTAGTAATACGAGTATTTTGAATTTATGTTATTGTTCAAGAAGAGAACTCTGATTCTTGGAAAAAAGGAGTAGGTGTATATTAAATTTTAATTAAACCTTAATTAATTTTTTCTACATGCTTTATATATCTTTGTTACTAGTGGGTTTAAACATCTCACGTCAGTTAAGAAAGCAAATTGGATAAACCTAAAGTTTAGAGATTCCAGGAGGCGGTTCGATCCCCGATCCCTGTTGCCCCTGGCAACAACACCCAAAAGGAAGGAAAAAGCCGGCGATCATTTCAAGTGATTCCAGGAAAAGGGATGAGAGCCACCTCCCTCTTCTCTTCCGTCTTCTTTTATACGATGCTATTAGATTTAGGTTTTGATCTCGATACACATCCCATCCCAATATAATAAAACTCTTTACGGTTTTCCTTTTATCCCTTGTTTATTTATCATCAATACCTTTCAAAAGAAAGTGCCTTCTCCTTTTTATTTTTCTTCAATATTGTTAAACAACAACAATAATATATATACAATATATAGATTAAATTTCCCTTTCTCGATTTACTTTAACATACACCACTTTTTTTACCAAATCGGCCACGATCTTTTCTAAAGGTTTTTTTTTTTTAGAAAGTAAATTTTTCCAGCCAAATTCTCGTTGTCTCTTCTGTCCACTCAACCAAAGGCTTTTTTGAGATATTAATCTCTTCCTCCTCCATCCTTTTAAAGACGGTTTCAACTGACCTTATAAATATTAAAATTGTGTATTAGGAAATAGGTTTAATGGAGAATAAACCAGTGAATGCTTTTCACAGTAAAATAATTTATTTAAGAAATAGTTAAGTGCCACAAATTATTCAAATGTGGAGCGTACTCGAAAATTATAAAGTAAATTCTTGCTTCGACACTCCGACATATCGGCTATTCCGGCGTGTTGAAAATAAAATTTCAAATTTTACCTATTAAATGTTTCGGGTAATCCGGCCTTTTCAGAACCCGGCATAGGGCCGCTCCCGTTTAGGCCGGATTAGAAATACTCTACTGTATGGAGAAGCCCAGGGACAAAGGGTCTTCTTTCAAAATTAAAAGAAAAATAAAAAATGTTTCCATTATTAAAATTTATTAAATACTAGCTACAAGCGGGAGCGTAGCGAAAGTAAAAGTGTTGTTACATCAAAAAAAAAATATATTCCAGCCTATAATCGTTATTGGGTACTGGAAATTTTCCACTGGCGTAGCATGCAGGTGGATATTAATTATATCACCCCCAAGAATGAAAAATTTTTTATTTTGCACCTTTCGGTATCTTACTTTCACTTTTGACGTGACAACGTCTTACAACCCATGTGTCTATGGTGGCTTAGGGAGGCAGACACGAAAAAGTTTAGCGGCTTGAATAACTCCTCTGTCTTAAGAGATATAATTATGTTGAATATACGGTTAGAAAGAATGATTTTTTTCTTTCTTTTTATAAATATAAGGAGACAATTCATATTGAATTAATTTTATAGAAAATTAAAAAAATTATTTCGCCGGGGGGGGGGGGGGGGCTGGTAACCGAGAAGAGCAACAGTCAACACAACACAATCGTTGCGGTTAAGTGATGGCGAAAGTTCAGGATTGGTGATCCCGTGTAATCGGCGTGTGGAACGTCCCCAGATACCCATCTGTACATTGTAATTGTATTTTAAAATAAATTCAACCCTATATGGCCTCTGTATTCAAAAAGGGTTTAAAAAAAAATATATTTCATGATTTTATTGTGACGTGTAGTTTTTTTTCTGGTGTCACCCCCGCTACTCCTAGCTACGCCAATTGTATTTTCATCTCTTTTCAAAAATAAAATTAAAATGAACAAAAAGACAAAAAAGTATTTTGTGCCCGACTCCGCAATGTTAAATGCTGCTAATGTTAAATATTAAAAAAAAAAAATATATATAATGAATAATTTGAAAGTTTCGGTCTTCATCAAGCTTAGATAAGCAGTGATCAAGAGAAGTGTCACAACTGTCCTTGAACTTGTAATTAAAGTAGAGAGGACAGCAAGCAGCCTGGCAGGTCAGTGAATCGGAAGAGCCGTGGGTTGGGGGGTTGCAGCCCAGCAGCCGGGCTCGGCTCGATCAATATGGCATCCACTAGGGCTCTAAGCCTTCAAAGGGCTCTCTCATTTATGCTTAAACAACTTCTTTTTTCATTTATGCCTAACAAGCCATTTTCTTTTCAAGTGGATATTCATTTTCCTTTATAAAGCGTTTATTTAGAAATTAGGACTCTCTACAAAATCAAGAAAACAAAAAAACAAAAGAGATAGTGATGATAAATTCATTCAACACATCTTTCTTATTAAACGTCGTTAAAGACGATTTATTTTTAATAGAGAAAATAATAAGATTATAATAGAAAAAAGTTCTTTAATAATGCTGTCGAGCAATGCCAAAGCATGACTGAATTTTGGTTGGGTGACCTCAAGAATCAAGTGTAGAACATCCCCCAGTTGTCATCAGTTAAAATATATATATATTCTATAAAAAAAAAAACCTAATGGCCTCTGAAGCTGCACTTTAATTTAAAAATAAATGGTCGGACTAAGTCGAGCGCACAACTTTGCCCACCCACTATTCAAAGAAATTACGCGTTTGTTTATTTGTTTTGATTTTGCTCTGTTGCTATGCACAATTTTCGAATTTAAATGATTTTTTAACAAATTTATTATTACAAATTAGGATACAAATATTATATATCATTTTACTCGGGAGAAAGTCTAGTTTCTATATATATAAAAAAAATTATAGGTTATATAAGAAAAAAATATTGCCCCCCCCCTCTAATGGTCCGATGTTTACCAAAAGCTTTTCAGTTCTTGGCCTCTACCTCTAGTTTATGTGTGCAAAATTTCATAACAATTGATCAAATAGTTTTTGAGTTTTCTTTGACGAAAAAAATTACCACTGACATCACACACACACACACATATAGACATCATTCCAAAAACTACGTAAATGGATTCAGGGACCCTCAAAACGCATTTTGGCAGCTTCAGTTCAATTTCGATTTTTTTTACGATTACATTAACTTTACCTGTCTAACCCACGGTTGATGGGCAAAGTTAAAAAAAATTGTTTGTATGAATCCATTTCCGAAAATAAAACTCTCCAAAAATTCTTCATTTCTGTAAGACTTTCATTTCTTAATTTCATTTTTTAATATTTCTTTAAATTTAGACTAATTTATTGGACCTCTGATAAAATAAATTGGGAACTCGGTCGGTGGACCTATATGCTACAAATGAAATTAAAAAATCTGGTGTGACTGGCGCACAGCACACAACTTTCTCTTACCTTCGGTAATCGAAAGTTGTGTACTGTGCTTGTCACACCAGATTTTTTGTGTCGACATGTATTTAGTTCCCGGCAGTAGGGAATATTTGAATTCAGATTTAAAATTTATAAGTATGGGAAAATATTTATATTTTGTTACCATGGCAACCATTTCTCCTATCTTTTCTATGGAGTGCAAGAGTAAAGTGGTCTTCAAACAATTTTGAGGGCAAAACGAGAATATACATTTGAAAGAGCATCTAAAAAATAATTGATTTTTGAATTTTAATCAAAATCGTTAGAGCGAATTTTGAGAAAATCGAAAAAAACTGAAAAAGTACATCAGTAAAGTACTAGTACTCTTTGGCCGATTTTGATTAAAAGCTTATTTTTCCGGTCCCGGGGGGTGTTTAACTTAAATATAAAATTTCAACCTCCTAGCTCAATTCCTTCATGCTTAAAATTGAACACACACACACCCACCCACACACACACAGACAGACCATGTCGCGAAAACCACTTTTTTGGATTCAGGGGACCTCAAAACGTGAAGATCCATCAAAATCTCGACATCGAATTTTTGACATGAATCCAATACTTTCTCTCTATATATATATTACATATATACATAGGTAAGAGAAAGTAAAATTATTGTCTGGGTAGTTTAAAAATACGTGAAAATTATATGAAAATTCATTTTTAACTATTAATAAAATTAATTAATTTTTTTAATTAAATAAGTTTTTTTGACGATATGATTTTTACATTTTTTCCTGTGTATAACCATTTCTTTTTCCGGCTCCGAGCTTCTTCTCCGAAATAAAGTGACATTTGTAAACAAAGCTATTCACAAACGTTCAAATATTATGTTCTTATCAAATTTCTAAGATTTAAAAGAAGCAGTAAACGCAAAAAGATATCATACCTGGATATGGTAGAGAAGAAACGATCGCGATTATCCAGATGGTATAAGAGATGAGCGCTGAGGCCATCCTGATTCATGTCCTGCGCCCAACACGCGTCCAACTGAGCGCTCAAACGCCGTTGCATTTGCTTTTGCGCCCTCCCCCTGCTTGCCGCCCTTGCCAATTGCACCACCCCCAGGCCTTCATGCCTAGAATACCAATGTTAACATCAATAATAACCAGTTTCATGAATAATGAAGAGTAATAAAATCAAACTTACTTATTCTGTTATTATACATTCATCAGAAATCAATTCTGTGAGAGCTCCTATTTAGAAATTAATACTCTATATGTTTAAAGAAGAAAATTTGCGTAATTGGCAAGGCCGGATTTACTCTCAAGCCTTAGCCTAGAGACATACTCGTAGCAAAACCTTAATCGGCGAAATTTTTTTAACTCTAAATGTCCTGAAAAGGAGGGTAGAGTGAGGGACAATATCAAGTCCCACTCGCGTTTTTCTTGATTCTGTGATTATTTGTTTTTAAAAAAATATTAGACCTGGGTCTATATATATTTAAAAAAAAAAAAATATTATATAGCTATATTTTTTTAATGGAAACTTTCATGGTCCAAACCTAGAAAATTTCCAATAAAGATTTTCATTTTCTTTTATAAAAACAATGAAATAATCACAAGTAGAAAACGCATATTGACCTTGACTGTACATTTATTTTAACTAGAGCAGTGGCGGATTTACACCCTGGCCTAGAATAAATAAGGATTATTTTGAGCACAAATTCAAGAAAATTAATCTCCCAAAAAAAATGGCAGAAGCTCAAAGTTGAGTTTTTGCATGGGCGTAACTAGGGGTGCCGGGGGGCCTGCCCCTCTCAGAAGGCTCGTACCCCACCCCCAGAAAGTTCCTTGTCCCAAGAAAAATTGAGAAAATATGAGGCTTTCCAGGCCCACCGGAGGAGAGCTGGTCCCATGCCCCCCTCCCTCCCCAGCGAGGATGGCTGGTCCCATGGCCCTCCCCCCAGCCAAATTCTCTAGTTACGCCCATGGTGGTCTTCAAACAATTTTGAAAGCAAGAAAAAAAAAAAATAATTGATTTTTGAATTTTAAGAGAAAGTAAAAATTAATATGTCAAAATAAATTTGGAAAATCGATTTTTAATCATTTTCAGAACGTTTTGAACTAAAATTTCATTGTTTTTGCTTGAATGTTTTATATACTAAGTTATTCAATCAATATCAAGGCCTAAATGTGTTTATTTAATTAAAAAACAATAAATTATAAAATGAAAGAGGCAGTTAAAATTTGAAGATATAAAAGGCAATTAATAAACCCCCATTTTATGTGGTCGTAGTTAAATAAAAAAATGTCTATAGCTTTATAATTGATTGAAAAGATCAGTTTTGCATTTTTCCACAAATCCAACGAAAAATAAGAGAGATATAGCGACTTTTTGAAAAGCGATTGTGCGCGTGAAAAAATGCCTAGACAAGAGTTAAGCGAGGCTCCCTGCCTGCACTCTGGGCGCAGATCGAATTAGAAAAAACAAATTGATGCTCTCCCATCATTTGAAATAATTGACAAATTGATTGATTTCATCTTTTTATGATTTTATAAAATTTTATTTGAAATTTTTTTCAACTATAAGAATAAAAGACTGCAATTTATCTATAAAACATTCAATCCTTTGAGAAAAAATAAAATTTCAAAATATTTTGTCTTCAATCAAAGAGATGCTTATTTCTCATAAATATATTAAATAATAAAATCCATCCCTTTAGACCCTTAGTTCAGTGCTTGTTAAACTTTTTGAGTCGCGGCCCCGTTGGGAAACAAATAAATATCTCACGGCCCCCCTATTTTTTTTTTTTTTTTTACATTCTCTTGTCTATGTGTGTTCAATTTTAAGCATGAAGGAATTGAGCTAGGAGGGTGAAATTTTATATTTAAGTTAGACACCCCCTGAGGCGTGGAAATAAGTTTTTAATCAAAATCAGCCAAAAAGTACTATTACTTTACTGATGTAGTTTTTCAGTTTTTTTCGATTTTCTCAAAATTCGCTCTAACGATTTTTTTTTTAAATTAATAAATCAATTATTTATAAATTAAGTTGTATGTGGGTATGGAGATAGAGTTGGGAAGAAAAAACCAGCGTTGGTTCGGGTGTTCGACAACGTGGTTTTATTCTTCCCAACTAATCTAAATCAATTATTTTTTAGATGCTCTTTAAAATGTATATTCTCATTTTGCCGTTGAAATCTTCTGAAGGCCACTTTACTCTTGTTCTTCATTGGAAAGATAAGTGAAATGGTTGCCATGGTAACAGAATTTAAATCTTTTACTTTTTAGATTAAAATTCATATAAATCAATTATTTAGATGACCTTTTAAAAAGTATATCATTAATATTTTGTGAAAATTGTTTGAAGTACTCAAATCATTTCATCTAAATTAAATTTTACACTTTGATATTTAACTACCCTACAGTAATACAAGATCGAAATATCGCTTGTGTTCAAATAAATATAACAACCACGTGATGTTTGGCCTCATCAATAAAAAACACTCAGTCTTGTTAAACCATGTGATGATGAAGAATTGAAAGATTTTACATCTAACTAAATATATAAATTATACAACTATCATTTATTTGGCAATATTCTCTGACTGCTTAATTAATTTTTTTTTCTCGTTCAATTTTTATAATTCTTCCAAATGTCCAAAAAAAAAATTTAACTTTAAAGCTGTTAAATTATTATTTTTAAAAAGAGAAAGAATTTTTCTTAGAAAAGAGGGGAGGGCGCCTGGTGTTTTTTCTCCTCAGCAACAATCCGAGCAGAGGGGCGGGGGAACCTGCTACTCACGACCCTCCCTCCTTTGGCCAAGCTAAGAGTCCGATTTAAATAACATTGGAAATGAATAAAACTTTGATAAATCAAATGTCTATAACTCGGAAACCGCGCATCCAATTCGCATCGGATTTTTTGTAATGAGTTTAGAATTTCCTAGAGAATATTCACATGGAACTAAAATTGAATAATTAAGAATATATTTTTTCTTTAATCTAACCATCCTTTCAACCAATCAAATTATAGTAAAAGGGATCATATTCTATATTCTCTGAAATTTTCCCTTTTATCTGTATATAAAAATTCCAAACAGTTTTTTTTTTTTTTTTTTTTTTTTTATTTCTCTTTATTAGCAATCTCCGCACTCCCAATTTTTATTAAATAAACGAATATTATATAAATTTTAAATAAATACTTTAGGGGTTGTCACATATTACGTAACGCGCTATGGGAGGGAGAGGCATGGGCGTAACTAGGGGGAGCTTTCTGGGGGGGGACACGAGCCTTTGGGGGGCCATGCCCCCCCCCCCCCCAGAAAGCTCCCTGCCCCAAGAAAAATTGAGAAAATATGGGGCTTTCCAGGCCCTCCGGAGGATAGCTGGTCCCATGCCCCCCTCCCAGCCAAATTCTCTTGTTACGCCAATGAGTTTTTGCCAATTTCGGAAGGCCAAAAGTTAGTCTCTTATTTTTCCTTTACAAAGCTACAGGTTTCCCTGCTACACCGATTTTGATGAAATTCAAAATACAAATAGATACTATCAAAAACTCATGTCATTCAATGCGGTGCTCCTGTTTCAATTACCTAGTTACGCCCCTTTGTTACCTTTGATATAAAATTCATTTTGGAGCAAAAGTGACTTTTTGAAAGGACATCAAAATCTTAAATTTGTTCTATCTTTAACATGGCGAAATGATAATTCTGACCTTTTTGCACTCAGATGACGTCATATATGAACAAATTTATCTCTAGCCTCGGGGGGCATCTCCGATGTTTTTGGTTGAGATAGACATTATTGTAAAAATATTTTTCTTATAAAAACTTAGGAGGAATATAATAAAAGAGTTTTAAAAATGAAATTAAAATTTGTATTTAAATATCGCTTAGAGCTTATATAGTTTATAAATATTTTTTAATAACAAATAAAAAAACTTTCTTTTAGATAATTATATAAAAAATTACAAATTTATTTTAAAAATATAATACAATTTTTATAATTATTATAGTATTAATAAATTCCAATTTATTATAAATATATATTTATATAGAGAGAACGGCGCTAGAATTTGCATGACAAGCAAATCAGAGATCTCTTGAAATAGAATATCATCAAAAAATATAGTATCCCAAAAGAAATGGAGGATTTAAGAATATTATTTTCATATAAATTAATAAACACAATAATAATTCTTGATTTCAACGTGAAAATTAGAATTGTTAAGCTTATAAATGAATGAAGCCTCAGATACAAAAAGGGATTAAAAGAATTCGAGTCATGGAGGATATCTGTCCAATGATCTAGTCCATATTTAACGGGACTCAACTTTATCACTCAATAAATTAACTTTTCTGCTTGGGATCCTGGGTTCGCTTCCCGTCCCAAGCAAGGAAAAATTTATTTCAATTTTAGTTAATTTAAGGGATGAGGACTAAATGGACTCAGATAAAAATCTTAAAAACAAATTTAAAAAAAAAAATCAATAAATAAATTTTTTTTTTTCTTAAATTAGTCTGCATTTCTTTTTGGGCACCCTAATTGTCAAATAAAACCTTTCGTTTCTCTATCACGCAGTGTTGTGAAAAAGTAAATTGTCGCCGCTATATATATCGCTCCTTAAATGGAACTCAAAAATGATCAATTTTTAGATTTTGTATAAAAATGAGTTCTTTTTATGGGTAGATTTATGTGGGAAAGTGTCATTTCTTTCACTTCTAAGTACCACCCTCAGAATGCGCTAGTGTCGTTTTCCAATTTTGGCGTTTTTGCTCTTATTTTTGTTTAACTGATGTCGAGTTAAACAAAAAAGTACAGTTTTTAGAAAAAATATGTGCAGTGCATACAATAATACCACAATAATTTAAATACATCGCGTTTTCTATTAGGAAAATAGAAATCTTTAAACTGCTTTCCTGAAAAAAAGAGACATTTTGAGTTGTGTCACTTTTCCATTTAAGGAGCGATATACAGTAATTGTAATAAAAAAAATTAAAAAATGAGATTATTTAAAAAATATAAAATATATTATATATATATATATACAACAAAATAAAAAAAAGGACGGAATGTTATTTTATAGAAATACTATTTTTATAGGAAACAACAACTCATATATTTAGTTGTATTTCCAATCTATCAAGTTTAGAATGATGCTTTATTAAAGTACTAAATAATAATACTTTAAAAAATGAATAAAAACAATTTTAAATAAATTATATGTGAATAAAATTTCACTTTAACAAGATTGATTATTATTTAATAGAGGTGATTTTTAAAATTTCATTTAAAAAAATAGGAATGATGGGCGTAACATTTGCTCTAATATTCATCATGGACGAATATAAGATATATTAAATTTGAAAACATGTTTTTTTGAAAGAAATCTCTAATAATCGGAGTTTATCATTGACCATCTTTAGATTCCAAATTGATATGATTTATTTCCTAAATTTCCTTTGACTAATTATCAAATAATAAATTAAAACTGCCAGGTAAACTAAATGATAAATGAATGTAAGATGAGTTTCTTCTGAATAGATTTTTTGAGATATTAGTAGTCTCGGGCTTTGTTTTGGAAATCATCACGTTTTTCAAAACACATCTCTATTATTCAGTATAAATATAAGGTTATATGAGTATAAAAATTTGGTGCTCAATAAATTTAATTGCTTGAGATATGTGCATTTAAATATATTAACCTTTTCTTGAAGTGTTTTTACACTTCACTAGTTCACTAAGAAAATGAAGAAGAAGAAATTTAAATTTTCTTATAAAATATATTCACAAATTTCAATATTTACCTCGAATAAAAAACTAATACATTTTTTCAAGAATCAATGGGGCGGAGATGATAAATAAGGCCCCTTTTTTAAATAGTTTTTATATAATTAGGGAGGTAGAATTATTTCCAGATATTTTGGAAAGTTATAACAATATCTGGATGTACCATCTAATGCAATAGTATTGAGACTAAAGCCCGGTAGTTAGGAAGCCCAAATGGCACACGCATGCGCAAGCTTTCTTGTCTGTGTGAGGAAAACCTTTTTCAAAGTAGACCATAGGCCGAACAAAAACTTTTTTTTTCTAAAAAGGGTCGTTGGGCCTTTTGTCTCATTTCTATTGCAATATTTAATTACCGGTATATAAAATTATTAAAAAAAGGACCTTTATTTATCATCTCTAATAAATTTTTGAAGATGAACATTTATTTTTACATCTCCGATGATAAAGAAATACACAAGTGAGAGTATGTAGTAATATTAAATTAAATACAATTATGGAAATCTTTGAATTTTCTTTAACCTCTGTATCTCTTACAATTGTTAGCTGAAGATCACGAATTTTTTCCGCATAAACGATGTTCTTAACGATCTTTGACGCTTTTGGATTTTTTCTTTTGGGGCTACGTTAAGAACATAGTTTATGAAGAAAAAATTCGTGATCTTCAGCATTTGAAAGAAAGAATTTACGCAGTTATTGCAACTGTGACTCCTGCAATGCTTCAAAACACGTGGCGGGAGATTATCTGCTAGATGTCTGTCATGCGACGGGGGAGCCAGATCGAAACTTTTTAGAGTAGATAAAAAAGTTTAAGAGTTTCTGTGTCTTTTGATGTATAAATAAATATTCTACCATTTGTATTACGGTTTTTATTACTCTTCGAAATCCCGTCCACCTTTTTCGATGACCCTGTATTATCTAGCTATACTTTCAAATTAACAAAGAAATCAGATTTATATATACTGGGACCAAGTAATATCAAATAAAATATTTCCATAAATTGTCCTATTCGAGAAAAGAGGTATAAATTGAACTGTCTGGCTATTCATATGATTAAAATGATCGATTTCGGAAGAAGTCACATCAAAAAAATGGACTATTAAAGCTTTTATCAAGAAAGAGATCCACTGCAGGATTAAATCATCAAGATATTAGTGGCGTGTTAATTCCGAGTTTTGTTAAAATTAGAAGTCGAAAGTCTTTTATTGTTGCTTAGATTATTATCTGCTAGGATAATCAACAGTTGTATTTCTTTATTCATTAAACGGAGATTTAAAAACAAATGTAATAACTAGAAAAACCTTATATTTATCAAAAATTAAATTAATAACTTGTTAAGAAATAAAAGTGAAAATACTCCAATAAGTATCACTGTAATACTTGATCTTGCTATACTCCCGCTAAGCTAAAAAAAAAAAACAGAAAAATGAATTAATAAATAGATTAAACAAATTTAAAAAAATTTCAATTATGAAATAATTTTCTTACTATAATATAATAATTGCATCTATCGCCTCGACAACAGTCAGAACATTTCCAATCTTGATACCAAATGTGTGTGCAATAAGGCATATAACGGTTTCTTAATTTTTCACAATTGTCTTTAGTTGAACACATTTTAGAAACGTAATATTGTTTCTCAGCTCCTTGGGACCAATAAGGCGTAGCTGAAAAATTCAAAAATTACAATATTATTTGATTAGTTCAAAGTATTCAGCAAATATATATATTTTTTTAAATTCGTTTAAGGTCTTTTTCGGCATCGAAGGCCATTTAGAACCCGTCCCTATTTATTTCAATTGATTGGTATCCAATTCATTTGAAATAAATTTTCTCGCATCAGACGCGAATCCGCGACCCTTGCTATATATCAGCAAATATATTATTTATTATTTATTTTTTAAGTCTATCTTTAAATTATTTTGAGTAAGATTATCAGTGGCGACATTTGAACATGCTTGGGGGGATTTATTCATTTTTTTAAGTAAAAAAGATTTAGTCCTATTAACTTAACAATCTATTTTCCATCATTCATGAGCGTACCCTGCTCAGAACGGAAGGAGGAGGGGCAACTTTTCTAATATCCATTGTATTATTTTATTAAATGCCACTAACGGGAGATAGGGGTTGGAATCACTCGTAATTTTTATCTTCTCACAGATGGTGTCAATTTTTCAAGTATTTATTTATATTTTGTTGTTTTTTATTTTAATTTCAAGTTTGGAAGTGGGGGCTGCCCCCTTGTTTGGATAGGCCCATGCTATCATTTTTATGTAGGGCCTATATGTCAAGAGAATAAAGATAAAGCATTTTATTGTTAATTTGCTTAAATTCATTTACAGTGGCTTCGGCCTCTGGTAAGAGAGATAGATCATCTTAATCTTAATAAAAGTAAATAATTCACATCAACAATCACTGAAGTGAATAGTGATTGTTTTTTTTTTGTGGATCTTTAAATGAAGAAATACTTAATTTTTTTAGATCCCCTAATGTTTTAAATATATTCTTTATCTAAATAAACTTTATTAAATTTATTATTTTAAAAAAATCTTGAAATAAATTTTGGAAACGAATCAATTATTTAATAATATAGGCCTATCTATTATATTATACATACTTCCCCAACGGACTTCTGTTAGACACACATCTTCATATTGTTCACAAGTTTTTATTGTTTTAAGGCATTTTTGTTCGTTGTCTGATTGATTTGTGCAAACGTAACATTCTAATGAATACGCTAAAAACAAAATGGTTATTTAATTAAATTTAATATAGAAATTATGTTAATTATAATAAATTTACCTTCGTTAATAAGTAAAACAAAAAAGACTAATAAAGGGACTATATTAGTTGAATTTAATTTCATTTTTATTAGATCTTTATTAATTAAAAATGTATAAAATAAAATTACCACGCCCTGTCAAATGGACATGAACGCCTTATTTACAAATATTTAAAACGAAATCTATGTGAGCTAACTTCTGACTTTTCTTAATTATTTTACTAAATATAAGGAAGTTAGCAACTATAAAAAAACTAACAAAAAATTAAGTATTATTAATTATTAATTACTAAAATAGTATTTATATAAAGGTAGCAAATATTTATAAAAGAAGTCTTCTAAAAATAAGTTTTATATTTTTATGTTAAAAAATTATATTAAGGCGGAAATTTTGAATTCAATTAAATTGTTATTCTTTCCCTTCCAATATATTAATAGACCAATTTGGCAATTAACTTCTTGAAAGATTTTGAATAAAATTTATTATTTTAATATACTCCAAAAATTGTAATCGAGATTTCACAAATATAAATAATTAGGGATATTCCATATTTCTAAATAAAAAATGGAATTTAATGTCAAAATGAACTCAAAAGATAATGTTTATTTAAAAAAAAAAAGATTTCAAATTTTAGACCGTAAAATAAACAATGTTTTTTTTTTAAAGTGATCTTTTTATAATGCAAATAGTTATCTTAATTAATAACCCCTCTCACTTGACAATTTGATTACTTGACCGTAGGGGACTAGATAATATGACTTGACAATAATTTTTATCATTTCGACATATACTTTTTCAACAGTATAAGAAAATGAAAACTTTTTTATTAATTTTTATTATAAATACATGTTTCTGGGGAAAAATCAATGGAGATATATATGAAAGTGATGAGGACCTTGTCCTTCCTGAAGGATTTATTTTAGGAGCATCAACGGCTGCCTATCAAATTGAAGGAGGTTGGAATGATGATGGAAAAGGAGAGAGTATTTGGGACAGAAATCTTCATCTTCATCCAGATTGGGTAGCTGATAAATCAAACGGAGATATTGCAGCTGATAGTTACCACAAGTAACTACAGAATTCATTTATATAGTCAAGCTAAATTAAATAAAATAAACCAGAGCTTGATAATTTTATTATCTATTTTTATAGATTTGAAGAGGACTTAAAAGCTGCTAAGCAACTTAAATTGCAAATGTACCGGTTGTCTGTGTCGTGGTCTCGAGTTCTTCCAACAGGAGATATTACTCAGATTAACGAAAAAGGCATAGCTTATTATAGTCATTTGATTGATCGACTTTTAGAGGAGAACATTGAACCAATTGTAACCCTCTATCATTGGGATCTTCCCCAGTATTTACAAGAGCATATAGGTGGATGGGCCAACCCTGTTCTCGCAGATTATTTCGAGGTATTTTTGAACATTATAATTAATGTAATTTTATAAATTTATATTCAAAACTTAGCCCTATAGTACTTTTTTCCAAAACATTAATCAGTTATTTTGTGTGATTAATTTCAGGATTATGCTCATTTGATCTTCTTGCGTCTTGGAAATCGAGTCAAGTATTGGATCACGATTAATGAGCCAGGAGAAGTGTGTCGTGGTTATGCCTATGGTCCAGTTTATGTACCTGGATTATATAATCCTGGAATTGCCGAATATCGATGCGCTCACACCATTCTTCTTGCACATGCACGAGCTTATCGTCTCTACCAAAGCAACTTCCGATATTTCCAAAAGGGGGAAATAAGTATCACCATCTCTTCTCGATGGTTTGAACCCAAAACTTCTTCCCAATCGGATCTTGAAGCTGCACGAGTTCGTTTTGATTTTGACTACGGTTGGTTTTCGCATCCCATTTATTCAAAACTTGGAAATTACCCTCAAATTATGCGCGATCGGATTGGTAATAACAGTCTTAAAGAAGGAAGATATCACTCTCGTCTTCCAGTATTTACCGCTTATGAACTAAATCTAATTCATGGTTCTGCTGATTTTATCGCACTCAACCATTACACAACCAGACTAGTTTCTTTTGGTGAGGAGGGAAAAATTCCCTCCAAAGACCGAGATTCGGGCACACGTCTTGAGAGTGATCCAAAGTGGCCGGCCAGCTACGCCCCATGGTTACTTGTTGTACCCTGGGGCTTTGGTAAACTATTGGAAAAAATCGCTGAAATTTATCCTAAGTGGAAAATACTCATCACAGAGAACGGGTACGCAGACAAAGGAGAACTTAATGACAGTGGCCGATGTGAGTATTTAGTCTCCTATATGCGTGCAATGCTACTTGTTATGAAACACAAGGGTGTCCCAGTGTTTGGATATATCCATTGGAGCCTCATTGACAACTTCGAATGGATGGATGGCTATCGCTTCAAATTTGGATTATATTATATAGATTATGCAAGTCCCAATAGAACACGAGTAATTAAAGAATCCGCTAAACTTTATGCTAATATTTCATCTTCAAGGGTCGTTCCATCGCTTTCTAATATATAAACTGTCAGTTAATCTTTAAACATATCAACATAGAGATCCGCCCAATTGAGACTAGTTCCAAAATAAAGTTTTTTCATTAAGCATAATATATTTAAATAAATTTATTATAAATGAAATTATAATTTGTATCAAGAGATCCACAAGAAACTAAAACCACCATGGAATGGAAGAAAGAGAAATTTGAAACTAATCAAGATTATATTACTTACAAAATGTTTTATTTGAAGCTGAGTGTTGATAATGATTATACGTAGCTTAATCATGATAATGCCTCAATTTTTTATTATTATCATATGAATGACATTCACTCTCTGTCCATGGTATGATAATAATCAAATTTGAGGCATTATCATGATTAAGCTACGTATAATTGTGAATGCCCAATATAACTTGGCGAGGATTATATGTATTTTCAGACATTAACCTGGCCCTGAAGATGGTCCCATATGTGACCGAATCATCGGCCCTGGTTTGTTAATAAATTGAAATATAACTAGCCGCTTGCTCATTCATTCTACCTAAAATGTTTTATGCAGTAATATAATAGTATTAAGAAACAAACAATCAAATGTATTTCAAGATGGAAGAATATGTAGCCAAAACGTTTTTAAACTACTCGCCTTGTGCCTAGCCAGGGGGATTCCCTTGCTCGCATTTGACAAGCAATTGTTAATTTAGGTTACCTCTTGTTTAAGGACTTAGAGGGTTCAAGTGAGAGTTCTGGGGACAGCAGGGCCTATTTATGACCTTGCCCTATAGGGTCAAAGTCATATGCCTGGAAAGCTATATATATATATATTGAAATATTTTTTTAGACAAGATGAGTGAATGCATCCTTTTGGAGTAATTAACAGGGGATCCCCATAGAATGTAATTGTGGAGATGGTTTGTTTTCGGGTTCGCAGTTTTGATTTGATGTTGATGTCAATTTGCATTACAAATTTTTCATATTTAAAAAAAACAATGGAATAAAACTGGAAGACGGGGGGAGGACTTATCTTTGACCTTCACTGTGCAGTGTGGGACAAAATTAAAGCACAACCATGCCTTCAGCATGTGATTATTTCATTGTTTTTAAGAAATCTGGAAAATAAATTAGTTCTTTTGCCAGAAACCTACAATCTCTTGATCTAGTTATACAAAATCTGAATTATCGCAGAAAGATAAAGAAGCCATTTTATTTAACCCTTATAAAAAAAATTAACTCTTCACATTAAGTGCCAAAGTTAAGTCCCTCCTATCCATGCGTTTTCTACATGAGATTATTTCTTTATTTGTTGGTGGACCAAAAGTCTCCTGACCGTGGGGAATCGAAGCCGGCTTTGCAGCCTATTCGGGGCGTTACTGTGCTTCCTTTTGCACCTTGCCACCAGACCCTCGACTACACCAACTTTTATATGCAGTTGTTTTGTTATTCCGCTTGTTATACCATTAAAGTGATAAATCTTGGTCTGCTCAAACACCCTACTATAAGCATAAACGCTTTTTAATTGTTAAATATTTAATAACGAAAGTAATTCTTCTAAAAAAAAAAAACAATGAAATAATCACATGTATAATAAAAGTGCCTGGACGCCCCCCCCCCCATGCATATGCCCCGGGCGGCAGGTATCAGGGGGTGACAATTAAAGAAAGATTTACTAAAAAAAAAAGGTAAAATGATATGAATTTTGTATAGAAAATTTTAATGAGGGGGGGAGCAAAATTTAATTTAAAAATCTCTTAGTTCCGGCCCTGCCTAAGATGCCAAATTTTTCCTTCACTCTACTGAGAGGGTCAAAATTAAAGAACCTCCATGAGTGTTCTCATGTGATTATTTCATTGTTTTTGTATAAACATATATATGAAGATTTTTACATATATAGATTAGTACCAACCCTATATAATATTTCTAAAACCATGAAACATCAAGTAAAAAATTATTATGTAAAAATAAAAGCTTTCTGAAAAAGCTGACCAACTATTTTATAGGCTAAATATAAATAATACTTTTTGTCAAATTAACTTTTCTATTTTATATATATTATTAAATAAATTTTAATTATAAAGAAAACTTGTGGTTTTATTTATATATATACGAAAAACGATAAAATTTTCTGTGTTTTTAAGATGAGCCAAACAAAGGATAAAGATACAAAGATTGCAAGGTGGTACAAACCCAAAGACCTTTCTTTTTAAATTTCAATTAATCCTTTAAGAATGACATGATATAGTGACAGTGCCTTAACAAGGGTATGAAGCGCCTATGGCAAGTGTCTAACTTGCGCCCCCCCGCCCCCCACAATCCAGTGTTTTCTAACCTTTTTTTGGCCAAGATCCTCATTTTTAAAGTTATTGTGCTCCCTATCCCTATCAGGCTATGGCAACTTCTATGGGAGGAATTGAAATCCATTGTTCTAGATTGATTCAGTCGCCAATCGAGGCGACTATCGGTATCGGCGCTGTCAAATTTTAGCATGAAATTCCTCCCTGAGTTGCTGAAATCATCTTTCTGGCTCTCACAGCATGTTTCAAGCCATAGATCATCATTATTATTATTATTATTATTATTAATCACAGATTAATGATCATGGGCGTAGCCAGGGGGAGGCAGGGGGGCCGTTGCCCCCCCCCTGGCTGGTCCTAAAAATAAAAAAAATATATATATAAGCTTATATATATATATATATTTTTCCCATTGGAAATTTTTTTTAACACCCCATTTCACTACATTAATTTAATTTTTTTTTTTTTTATTTAAATAAATAATTAATACTCTATGTATATATTAATTGCAAACCCCCCCTCTTTCGCCCTAACGAGGGGTTGCCCCCCCCCTAACAAGAAGTCTGGCTACGCCCATGTTAATGATATATCATTAATCTGTGATAATACATTTGCTCCTCTAGATTCGTTCTCCAACTCCAGCCAAATTGTTTAAAAATGTGGCCTTCATTCCAACATAAATAAAAAAAAGTTATTTAAAAATTTGTCAAAATTCCCTTAACATAGGGTTACCAAAATTTATATTCCACAAATTCTTTCTCTCGTTATAATGAGAGACAAATGAAATTATAAGTTAAATAAAAGGAAATTGATAAAATGATTTAAAAAAAAAAAGTGCAGGAGGTGGATTTGAACTCGCGACGTTTGGTTACGTGAGAATGGAAAAAATATAGATTACTTGAGGACGAATTAACCACCTGAGCCACACTTTGATTAATTCTTTTAGGGAAAAATAAGCCATAATAGAAACATGAAATAAAAGAAGTATTAAAAAAATTTTAATATTCCACATATGATATATCATTTTCCATTACTTTTTATGCGGATTAATAATTTATAAACAAAATTTTAATAGCATGGATAGTTTTCAAATAATTCAATGGACAAACGTCAGATTATTTATGCCTTAATGTAATTAAACCAAAAACTCTATCTAACATTTGATACATGTCATTAATTCTTGAATTCCCCCTGATTCCAGAGAACTAAAGCCCTTTTAATTATATGATCTAATTTGGGAGTTATTAGCGATCAAAGTTAAGTCTATTTTCGACCTTAATGACATCACACTCAAATCTATATTATCGAAAAAGCTTATTTAGCATTGTCTGATTAAAACCAAATTTTTACCAGAGATTTATAATTAAAAAAATGAGTTTTTTTCTAAAGTTTCATTGAGATTGGTAAAGAAATAAATAAAATATTGACTATTTTGTAAATTGACTTTTAGAATTTGGGATCTCAGATTCAAGCCTAGACCCGGTTCACAGAGCGCTCTCTTTACCAATCCGGGATTCCGAATTCTAAAACTCAATTTACAAAATAGTCAATATTTTATTTATTTCTTTACCAATCTCAATGAAACTTTAGAAAAAAACTCATTTTTTAATTATAAATCTCTGGTAAAAATTTGGTTTTAATCAGACAATGCTAAATAAGCTTTTTCGATAATATAGATTTGAGTGTGATGTCATTAAGGTCGAAAATAGACTTAACTTTGATTGCCAATAACTCCCAAATTAGATTAAATAATTAAAAGGGCTTTAGTTCGCTAGAATCAGGGGGAATTCAAGAATTAATGACATGTATCAAATGTTAGATAGAGTTTTTAGATTAATTACATCAAGGCATAAACAATCTGACGTTTGCCCATTGAATTATTTGAAAACTATCCATTCTATTGACATTTTGTTTATAAATTATTAATCCGCATAAAAAGTAATTAAAAATGATATATCATATGTGGAATATAAAAATTTTTTTAATACTTCTTTTATTTCATGTTTCTATTATGGCTTATTTTTCCTTAAAGGAATTAATCAAAGTGTGGCTCAGGTGGTAAATTCGTCCTCAAGCAATCTATATTTTTTTTCCATTCTCACGTAACCAAACGTCGCAAGTTGCCCCCGAGTTTGGCGTAGTAAGTAGCGTGCCTACCTCCTATACCAAACGTCGCGGGTTCGGACCCAGGCAGTCCGATGATTTTATTTAAGCCATTTGGATACCAGATGGCTTAAATAGAAATGCCTCAACCTACAATTTATATATTACTTACAACGGGTATCGTCAAAGTCTTAAATGGCCTAAATTGCCGAAAAGACTGCATGAATGTGTGTGTGAGAGTGAGTGTGAATGAGAAAAAAGTGTGAATGTTTTTTTTTTACAAAAAAAAAAAAAAACGTCGCAAGTTCAAATCCACCTCCTGCACTTTTTTTTGTTTATTCTTAACTGTTTTTATACCTCATGTGAGGGGGAGGGGGTGGGGGGCTGGTGCGCGCGCCAAAAATCACCTGCCTCGGAGGCGGCAACCAAGTGTCGTTCTTTTCTATATTATCTATGCTCCCTATATTCACATTTTGTAAAATAATTAAAATGATATTTCAAATTTTAAATTGCCCCCCCTCTCCTGAATAAGCAAATTTCCGCTCCCCCTCCCTCCAAGTTGTGAGCTGCTCGAGGTTTTTATTTACCACCAATATATTCAGTGAGGCGCTACGGGAGAGGGGGGGGGGGGGGGCTGATATAATTGTCGGAGGCCATTTCCCCTCTCCCCCAGTATCGCCTTACTGATTAAAATGTTGGTAAATAAAAACCTCGTGCAGCTCCAAGGGCGGTCCCAGAGGGGGGGGGGGGTCAGGGGGTCGTGACCCCCCCCCCCCAAAAACTCTTTTTTTTTTTAACACACACTTTTTTCCCACTCACTCTCCCATTCACACAATCTTTTCGGCAACTTAGGCCATTTAAGACTTAAACGATACTCATATTTGATTAATATATATTTATTGGGGTCCAGGCCCATTTATTTATACTATAAAAAAAAAAAAAAAACAGTGACCCCCTCCAAAATGTAAGGCTAGGACCGCCATTGTGCAGCTCACAACTAGATCGATCCCCTTTGTTTTGTGCCCCCAGCCCAGTTGCGGCGCCTGTTTTGCCACGCCCTCGATACGGCCCTGTATAGTTTGAGACTTGAGCTTCGGCCGTGTCTTGAATATTGTTCCCACCTTTGGCAAGGGGCGTCGAAAGACGCTCTCCTCCTTGGAAGCCATACAGAGGCGTGCAATTAGACTGATAGGTGATTCTACCCTTACTGCATCCCTACAGTCACTAGATCATAGAAGAAGATTATCTTCACTATCTCTCTTCTACAGGTATTACCATGGTCAATGCTCTGCCGAATTAAAATCAATTATCCCACCCAATGCAACATATTCACGGAACACAAGAGAGGCATCTTCTCAGCATCCCTATGCTGTTCAGATCACGACTAACAGAACAAAACAATTTCATTCTTCCTTTGTCCCCATGACCTCCCGTGATTGGAACAAGCTCCCTGCGTCTATCTTCCCCAAAACCTACAATCTTCAGACTTTCAAGTCTAACCTCAACAGGCATCTTCTCAGTTCCCGCAGTTGAGTTTCCCCTTTATGCTTCTCCTTTTGTTTTTATTTTCTTCCTGGCTGCATGTGACTATTGGTCATTATAGGTCTTCGGACCTTATGCCCCATTCGAAAAAAAAAAAAAATTTCGAAACTTGCGCAAAATATTTCTCTAAATGCACAAAATTACGGATAAAAAATCGGCATTGATATTTCAACCCCTTCGAGAAATAGGGGTAAGAATAAAATGATATGTGAGACGTAGAGCCTTGTTTATGTTAATAATTAAATAAATATTTGAGCTATGAATTTGAAGAATGACCACAATATTTCTCTAAATGCACAAAATTAAGGATAAAAAATTAGCATTTGTGGCTATTGGCTCCAAAAGTTAATAACACTCCTCTTTGTTTCTAATCTCCTGATAGAATTTGAGAATTATTGTGAATTTATTATTGTACATTTTTGGTGTTGGAGAAAATCTTTTCTTAGCAAAAAATAACTGATTTGTGCTGCACTCTTGCGGAGGGTCTTAAAATTTTAGTTATAATTCTAAACCTTTCCATAAGAGTGCAGCACAAATCAACATTCATTATTCATTAGAGGCCAAATAGAATTCAACACGGTTCACAACTTTCAAATAAATCTAATCATACAGTGCAATAACAAGTTTCGAAATTCTAGCTCAAATATTTAGCCTGGCTTATCTATAACCATACTAGCCCCTCTATTTTCCGAAGTGGTTGAAATCTTTTTGGGGTTTTAACCCCCCTAGTAGAGAAAAAAAATGAAATTGCTATATATTATGTATATTACAAATCGAAAAGAAAATAAGTGAAAGTAAAAATAGTAGCATCTCTTTTTTGTTTCCTGTTGATTTGTGGTGCACTCTTATGGAAAAGTTTAGAACTATAACAATAATTTTAAGACCCTTCGCGAGAGTGCAGCACAAATCAGTTTCAGGTTATTTTATGCTAAAAGAAAGATTATTCCAAAACAAAAAATATACAGAATATGTATGTATTTATTATAAATTCAAAACACCAATGATAATAATTCTCGAATTCTACCAGGAGATTAAAATCAAAGAGGAGTGTTATTAACTTTTGGCGCCAATCTATTTTTTTTTTTTTTTTTTTTTTTTTTTTTTTTTTTTTTTTTTTTTTTTTCTTTTCCATCCCCTTTCTCTTTTTTCTTTACCACATTTTTTTAAAATTTATGTTAAAAAGTTAATATTATAAAATATTTTGGGGGTTTAGGGTTTTTTTTTTTGGCGCCAATCTACACCAGGCATACTCTTCTAATATTCTATTCTCCTGTTATAAAGATTTAATTTTTTAATACAAATTTTTAAAAATAAAATTAATACGTATTTATATATCTATTTTTTAATTATTTTTTTTATTTTTAAAATAATAGAGATTAATTAACAAGATAAATTATCATTAAATTTCATAAATAAAGGGTGTTTGTTGTTCCACAGAACTTGTTCATTTAAAGTTTTCATGGAAGGATTTGAACTTTGACATATTTAGGTTTTGAAATATTATTTATTATATTCTCTTTTTAAATAAATTATTAACAACTTTTAGACAAACTCGATCAACTTTCTTCTTTTCTATTGAACATCCCAAATATTTTTGCATCATTAGATTAAGTGTTAAAAACTAAAATAAATGAATTTATTAACGACCAGTTTAGAGACATTAGTCCTCGGGGCCTAGGTCCAAACTAACACACATCCTATGATCAACATTTCTATTTTTAATAAACTAGATCATAAAAAAAAAAAAAAATCAAGAATGGACAAAAAAAGTGAATTTTTTTTAAGCTTATAAAATTATCAGATCGACTCAATTTTATTTAATACTCTAATAGAGGGGTTCTTAAACTTGAGCAGTTCGCGAACCCCCTATTGAACTTGATTTTTTCTCGCGGACCCCTTTCTAACTGTAAGCATTTTATGTAACCCTCAAGCTTAATTTTGGAATCAGTATTATTTGAAATTCCTATCGGGATCCCCGTTTATTTACCCGAGTTGCTTCCGTGCACGAAGACACACACCTCAAACACAACCGGCCTCTGGCCTTAGCCACTACCGGCACCCCGTGAAGTTACATTATTTCCTATTTCTAACTCCTCCTGCGTTCATTTCTAGCTAGTGAACTAATCCTTATTTCTGGTTCCAACCGGCTCCTTATATCCAACCTCTTCTATGCTATGGAGGATGTCCTAGTTTGAGGAGGGACTCCCTCAGCACCGGCGTGTAGCCTGCTCCTTTTGAAGAATGCATCACTGAGAGGGAACCTTCTTTGCGTCCCTTCCATAGGACGGGATGTCACAGCAACTCCCCTCTCCTCGTAGACCTGCCTGGGGGCTTTTGTGTGTGAATGCCAATATTGTAATCCAGTGCCTACTTGAGGATTTGTTTACATTAAATAAGTATTTTTATTTAATGAAAAAATCTTGCACTCCAAGGATTTGAACAGGGACCTTCTTTGTAGAAGTCGACACCCTAGCCCGCTACACCAGCGAGCCTCCCCCTTTTGAATCTGTATGAATTTCTTGGTGTATATGTATAATGTATGGATATATGAATTTTTGGTTCAATAATAAACAAGATTTCGCGGATCCCCAGGAACCACTTCGCGGAACCTTGAGGATCCGCGATCACAGTTTAAGAACCGCTGCTCTAATACATTTTATATATTGAAAAATTATATTAAAAAATTCTATATTTATAAATGAATGAAATTTTTTCTAACTATAATGAATAAACATTTTTCCTTTTTCAAATAATTAAGTGAGTTGATAATGCATCATTATCTCATTAAACAGACTGACTTGGACTTGACAATATTATTTATTTATCATTCAAATATACATTCTATCTCAACATTGATTGAGGAGAATTTGAAAATGAAAAATCTCATATTCTTCTTATTTATAAATGCTTGCTTGTCTGAAGAAATAACTAGAAATATTTCTGAAAGCGAAGATCTTATCCTGCCCGAAGGGTTTATTTTAGGAGCTTCAACAGCTTCATATCAAATTGAAGGAGGCTGGAATGAAGATGGAAAAGGAGAGAGCATTTGGGACAGAAATCTTCATCTTAAACCGGATTGGGTGGCTGATAAATCCAATGGAGACATTGCAGCTGATAGTTATCATAAGTAGGTTGAACTTTTATTTCTATCTAGCACTTTTTTTTTATCTGTAAATAGTTCCAATATTTAAGAAGTTGGTCCCCTCGGTGCTTCGGACTCCGATTCTGACTTCCGATCCCCAATACTTTCTCTCTATATATCAGGGGCGTATATAGAAATTTTTTTCGGGGGGGGGGGGGCGTGAACTCAAAAATTTTTCTCCGAAAAATTTTTTTTTGCGGAACCAAAGTTTTCCGTCCTGCGAAAAATTTTTACCCCATTCCGTGAAAATCATTTTACCTTATTTTTAGAGACACTGAAATTTTGCCGCCCCCCGGAACATTCCCTCTTTTGCGAGATCCGCTAATGTTTGTGTATCCTATATATGTATATGCAGTTTTTAAATTTCGGGGGGGGGGGGGGGCGAAAATTTATCCCAGATAAGAACCCCCTCGGCCCCCCCTTATATACGCCCCTGCTCTATATATTAACATATCTAGAGGTAAGAGAAAGTAACAATTCTGTAAAAATCCTTAGCAAAAACTTTTTTCAAAAAAAAATCCCCCCCTCCCGCCAAAATTGTTACTTAAACCTTATCTTATGTCGCTCTTCCCTTCACTTTTTCGTAAAATTTTAAATAAATCCGATGATGGTTGTGGCATTTTGTTTTGTTTTTCTCGAAAATTGGGATGGTAGCTAGTGATAAAATCTGATAAAAAGGAAAAAATTCTCTCTTATTTAGTTAAATAAAATAAGAGAAAGTAAAAATGATCATCTATTCGGCCCAAGTTCCCAAGGGCAGTCTTGCCCTTCCACAGAACAATTAGTTGTCAAGCACATCGGTGTATATCATGATGAGAAAATAAAAATTAAATCACAAAAAATATAAATTCTAAATGAACAACCTTGTTTTTCTTTTTTTTTTTCCTTTTTTCTTATCTCACCTTTGTCTGGTTTTTTCAATTTTTTTATATAAAATACCTCGATTTGAAATATTTCATCATATAAGATGAAGAACTAGAGAATCGAAATCAGTAATAAAAAAAAAATCGAT